>CM070641.1:0-2500 GCA_036346575.1 Dendrocalamus sinicus
TAAACCCTAAACCCTAAACCCTAAACCTAAACCCTAAACCCTAAAATCCCTAAACTCAAACTCCTAAACCCTAAACCCTAAACCCTAAACCCTAAAAACCCTAAACTCCCTAACCCTAAACCCTAACCCTAAACCCTAAACCCTAAACTCCCTAAACCCTAAACCCTAAACCCTAAACCTCAACTCCTACCCTAAACCCTAAACCAAAACCCTAAACCCTAAACCCTAAAACCCTAAACCCTAAACTAATACAAACCCCAAACCCTAAAACCTACCAAACACTAAACCTAAACTCCAAACCTAACCCTACCCTAAAACCCAACCCTAAACTCTAACCCTAAACTCCTAAACCCTAAACTAAACCTAAACCCTAACTCTAAGCCTAAACCCAAACTCCTAAACCCCAAAAACCTAAAACACAAACCCTAAACACAACTAAACCCTCCAAACACACTAAAACCACAAACCACAACCTACAACACTTAAAACCCTGACACACCCTAAACAAACACAAACTCTAAAAACTCCAACCCTACCTAAACTCACAAACCTAAACTCTAACCTAAACACCACAAACCACAAGCCACCAAAAACCTAACACCACTACAATACTGACTCTAAGCCTGCTATAACAAACCTACTAGAAACCCTAGAAATTTTAAATAAAACCAAAAACCTTTACACAACCTAAACCCTTTTAACCCTACCTAACTTTACCAAGCCTAAACACAAATACAGCCTTTAAACACAACCTACAATTTAAATTTTAATTTTAAGCCTGAATTTTAAATTTTAAACCTGAGCCCTGAACTGATTAAATTTTAAATGTGCCAAGCCTAAGGCCTTTAACACTATAATTTTAACCACTATTTATTTTAATTTAAATTTAAATTTTATTTTAAATCCTTAATTCCCTTTTAACTTTACCACAACTGCACAAGCCTGAAATTACCTTTTAAATTTTAAATTTAAAGCCCTAACTGGGCCTTAAGCTTAAATTTAAAATTAATTTATTTAAATTTTAAACCCTTTTAAACCCTTTAAACCTGGGCCTACATTTAGGCCTGGCCTTAGGCCTTTTAGGCCTGGGCCACAGGCCTGGGCCTGGGCCTGGGCCTGACCTTGGAGGCCTGGGCCTGGGCCGCCGATTATTTACCCTGGGCCTGGGCCTTAGGCCTGATGGGTCTTAATGGGCCTGGGCCCCTACTAGGCCTGGGCCTGGGCCACTGGGCCTAAAACCCTTACCCCTGGGCCTGGGCCCCCCCTTAGGCCTGGGCCCTAAACCCTATGGGCTAAACTGGGCTAAACCTGAGCCTGGGCCTTAGGCCAGGCCCCCTGGGCCTTAACCCCTGGGGCCCACCCCCTAAACAGGCCACAAACCCAAACTGAGCCACAAAAACCTGAGCCACGACACAATTTACTGAGCCACTGGGCCTGGGCCTGAGGCGGCCTGGGCCTGGGCCTCAGGCCTGGAGGCCTGGGCCCTGGGCCACAGGCCACAACTGGGTGACCTGGGCCCTAAATTTTGGGCCTAAAAACCCTATGGGCCTAAACAGGCCCTGGCCCTGGGCCTGAGGCCTTTGGGCCAAGGCCATACAGGCCACTTTAAACCCTGGGCCTAAGGCCCACCACAGGGCCTTAAATTGGGCCTGGGCCTGGGCCACTGGGCCCTCAGGCCCTTGGGGCCCTTTGAGCCTGAGCCTGGGCCACACAGGCCCACAGGCCACTGACCCTAGGCCACAGGCCTTAGCCACTGGGCCATGAGGCCTGGGCCCTAAATTTGGGCCTGGGCCCCAGGCGGGCCTGGGCCTTGTACTGGGCCACTTTGGGCCTAGGCACTGGGCCAACCTGGGCCCTGGGCCTGGGCTGGGCACACTGGGCTGGGCAAACTGGGCCTGGGCCATAGGCCTAGGCGCCTGGGTACCCTTACTGGGCCTGGGCCTGGGCCAAATGGGCCTGAGCCCTGGAAACCCTGGGCCACTGGGCCTGGGCCACTGGGCAAACCCTAAACCCTAAACCCTTAAAAACCCTAAACCCTAAAACCCAAACTTAAACCCTAAACCCTAAACCCTAAAAAACCCTAAACCCTAAAACCCTAAACCCTAAAAACCCTAAACCCTAAACCCTAAACTAAACCCTAAAAACCCTAAACCCTAAACCCTAAAAAACCCTAAACCCTAAACCCTAAAAAACCCTAAACCCTAAACCCTAAACCCTAAACCCTAAACCCTAAACCCTAAACCCTAAACCCTAAACCCTAAAACCCTAAACCCTAAACCCTAAACCCTAAACCCTAAACCTAAACCCTAAACCCTAAACCCTAAACCCTAAACCCTAAACCCTAAAAACCCTAAACCCTAACCCTAAACCCTAAACCCTAAATTTTAAAAACCCTAAAAACCCTAAACCCTAAACCCTAAACCCTAAACCCTAAACCCTAAAACCCTAAACCCTAAACCCTAAACCCTAAACCCTAAACCCTAAACCCTAAAAACCCTAA